>JBAMNC010000420.1:697500-730009 GCA_037902135.1 Cetoscarus ocellatus
GCTTCAAAGCTAACGTGCTCCAACCTAAACATTTCTGATTTGGCTAGCATTTCTTCCTGCCTCTATTTATGCTAAGCTAGGCTAAGTGCCTTGCAGCACTCTGAGGATTTTTGTTCAAAAGGTTCTTAAAAAATACACTTTGGCCACCAGGATTTATAAGGCGATAAACATTGTTCAACTCAAATGCACCTCAGATGTGAATAACACAATGATACAGTCACAGCAATGAACCTCTGTCTTTCACAATAAGAAACACTGGAACGTTGTCATTATTTATTAGTGCACACAGAACAATACTACACATTTTTTCCAAGCAATTTTATTGGTTCACTTTTTCTGAGACTG
Organism: Cetoscarus ocellatus; assembly: GCA_037902135.1. Taxonomy (NCBI): domain Eukaryota; kingdom Metazoa; phylum Chordata; class Actinopteri; order Labriformes; family Labridae; genus Cetoscarus; species Cetoscarus ocellatus. Next base: position 697,846 of record JBAMNC010000420.1, read on the forward strand.
AAATCAGATGTACTGTTCCTACTCTATAAAGTAATAATAGTAATAACAATAAGACTGTTGTGCATTATACAGTGTTACAAAATTCAAGGGTCTGTCATTTACAATAAGATTTATTTTAATGAATTACTTGTTGTAATTTTAGCAGGGCTACACATTTCTCTCCATCCAGTAGTCTGGGAGACACAGTCCCACAGCAGCCTCGATCACATCCACCCATTAGGTTGAATTTACTTTTGAATCATCGAGCTGAGGCCAGAACATTTGATTCATAGACTTGGATGTGTGGGCTTGAGAGTTTTTTTTTGAGGAATCTTCTTTGGTGTCCTTATAGCCAGTCACTAGCTACGAAAGCAGCCTATCATGGCTTTATGGACAACAAAACTCTGTAGGCTGTCGGGTATATTAAACTGAAGGAGAAGCAGCTTCTGAAAAACTACTTCTTTAGCTCAGAAGTCTCCATCAACACAGCTGGATTAAGCATGCTGCCTCCTGTACACTGGCAGTCCAACATTTAACCATTAATACAAATAATGAATAATGATGGTGTGTTCACTGGCAGTTGAACATCTATCAGTAGGTATGTATGCACAGTTAAGCTACAGTATTAGCTGTCTTGGGCAATTTCACCTTAGTGCTGTCCTTGTCCCTGTATACTTACACCATGGGTGAACTGATTTGTCGACAGAGGCTGTGCACTGCTGCTACAGTGAGCAGCGATTTGTTCCTCAGCAGCTAGTTACTACAGAGCATATTCCTGTTAATCTTGCCAAGAAACTAAATGACAGTGAACATGTTATATGTCAACATAATCAAATTTATAGCTGTATGCATTTACACACCATGTTTTACCTATGGTATAAATTAGGTAAATGCCAGCTTTCTCACTTACATAGTCATGTTTTTTCAAGTCCAGTATTATAGGCTGACACATAAACTTTACTTTTTCTCCCTCCATGAAAAAACACTGATGTCTACTCACTTCTGGTCAGACAGTTTGTGGGTCTGTTTGTGTCTATTAGGATGCCCCTATCTTTTCAATGACAGGTGGGCTTGTTTATCATCTGGTTTGTAAGCTTTTTGCAATTCAGTCATAAGATCTGTAAGTCAAAGGTTTGTCTGTCCTCTGGCATTCATCTGTTGAGTAGAAGTTGCTGTTTCTTCAGTGGCAGGTCAATATCTGCATGTCAGCTGGGCAATATCTCTCAATGGTCTCACTGGCATATCAATGTGCATCTATTAGCAGACTGATGTCTGTCCATCCTCATGTTGTTTTGTATCCACCAACAAGCCCATATGGTGAGGCCATGGAAGGGTTTGAGTGTGACTATTCTGTTTTCAGCGTCTGCCCATCAGCAGGTTTTTATTTGTCCATTCTCTTGTTGGTGTATATCCAATGGCAGCTGCTGTCTGCCCTTTGGTACTGACCTTGTGTGCTCTCAAGAAGATTTGAGTGTCAGCTAGCATGTTTGTCCCATGTCAGATTGGTTTGTCCACTGGTAGTTTGGTATCATTGGTTCTTTTCTGGTGTGCTGGAAGGAGTGAGTCCAGTCTCTACTCTGTCCAAAATAAGAAATGTATGTATACATGTAAGAATGTCAGTAAAAATCAGACTCTTAATGTCTAGTTTAAAAGACATCCAGCTCAGCTGGGATCTGTCCCATTCGAAAGATCTTTTATTCAACCTTTGAGTCCAGATTTTGTCAGTATTTCTCATTTAATATTTTACACATCAGTGCAATTTTTTTTTGTTTAGCAGTAAGTGGATAGGAAACACATATTAATAGGAATTAGCAGGGGTAACTGTATTTCAATTAGACAAAACATACACAAGAACTAAAATTTTCTATCTCTACTTCTTTGTGTTTTGTATTTCAACAGATTCTTAAAATTTGATGTCAAACTTTTGCCTCTATGTTGTTGTGGAGTATTGAAATGTTATAAACTGATGGACACAGCAGTAAAGATTTTACATCCAAGGCAAGATAACAGCAGACAGCATGATAAATGTTTGTACAAACAGACTTTTTAGTTCTAACCACTGGCCTTAACAGCTGATGTGCTTTGGATTGCATCACCCTGCCCCAGAATATAAGGGTTTTTTTAATTTCCATCTGTTTTGATCTTTTCATTTTTAGTCAAATAAAGAGGCTCCACTTGATTAAAAATTGTACAGCCTGCTGTTTTTGTCTTTCAAATGACTTACATTTTGGTTTAAATTATTGTTAAGAGATCCATCCATTATTCATACCACTTATCCCTTACAGGGGGGCTGGTGCCTCTCCTGGTGGACATTGGGCAAAGGCCCGGGTACACCCTGAGCCAGTTGGCAGCCTATCACAGTGCTACACAGAGAGACAGACATCCAGTCACACTCATACCTACAGCCAATTTAGAGGCACCAATTACCTAATTAATTAATTAATTAGCAAGCTGCTTCATTGTTGATATGTGCTAGTGCCATAAGCCTTGAGCAACCCCGCCAACCCACAACGTGAATTTGCTGTCTGAGGACAAGGATTACACAACCCATCAAACTGACAACCTCTTGTGATCTTTGACCTCTGCATAAGACCTTTTGACCTCACAGGGGTTTAATTGGTCCCAGGGATGGGAAGTGTTGTATGTCTTCCTTAGATCTGAATCATTTTTGATACATGTAACAGAGGAATGTCTTAACATCATATGTATCAGGGAGAGATTGTCTGTAACAGTAACAGTAAGGTTTTTCCCATTAATTTCAACTTTCTATGAAGTCAACACAGCACAATGGCTTTAGGTCTCACATGACTTGATGAGAGTTGAATTTACACGAGGAAATTATCTTGGTTTTGTTTTTTTTTAAACAACTAGCAAAAAGTGTCCAATGCAATATTTGTCTCCACAGTCCCCTTTATTGGAGGATGATGAAAGCACGACAAAGCAAGTCCAAATTTAAGGCCATGTTGATTGTTCACTTTGACACTAAGAGTAGACTTTTGGATGAGTGGGTTCCATGAAGGTCAATGTCAAATCATCACTATTACAAACAGGTTCTCGACAAACTGAAGGGAAAAAGTCATATGAAAGACACCACAATGGTGGAGAAATGGTTTTATTCTTCAAGACAACAGGCCAGCTCACACTGGGCTCTCTGTAAAGCAGTTTCTGGCCCAAAAAAAAAATTGCAGTGCTTGATTATTGTAGCACCATGAGACTTTTCCTTTTTCCTTGGATCATATCTGTGCATAGAGGAACACATTTCGAGTCTGTCAGAAGTAAAGAATGACAGAGGTTATGAGGTAACTGTACCAAGAAGACCTACTGCACTGCTTGATCGGTGGAAGACCTGAACGCAGCAGTTGGTTGATGTAAAAAAGGGGAGAATAATGAAGGAGAAAGACATTGAAAAATGTAAATGTTCAATGAAATTAATTATAGCATTAGTCTTGTGTTCTAAAAGCCATACCTCGATACAGATAACAGATGACATTTTTCATAATGAGCTGAACAATGACAATGGTATCATTGAAAAGAAGGAATAAGAAAAAAAACTAAGTTATTTCTCACCTCAGGTAAAGATTTGAACTAAAAAATACAGATTGTTGTTATTCAATACAATGCGAGTAAAGACATTTAATATTCAATATCTGTTTCTATACATGATAAAACTGAAATAAATGTTCATGTTCATGTGTCCATGTTCAAATGTTAATGTTTTCATTGACAACGGGCAGGGCAAAAAATTGCAGGTCCAGGTAAAGTAACTAAATAAATGATGACACATTTCAGGAAATTCTTAAAGTTTTGTTTTATAAACTGAAGCATTTCTTGTCATCGATGCTTGTCTACAATTTGTTTTCTGTAAATGTTGTTCAAATAGTACACCAAGGACAGGTTTTACAACCAGTTTTGTGTTACAGAAAACATTACAAAAACTAAAAGGTATAAAAATGTAAAATTGAAAAAGGACTTGCCATTGTAGTTGAAAGACATTATTTTCTATTGCCTGAATTGACTCTTTGAAGCCCTGGGTTTAAAAATCTGGTTCTGTTTTGTAAGCTTAAATATTTTGGATAGTAATAAACTAATGTTTTATGAAGTGGTATCATTTTAAAAAAAGGGTATTGACTATCTAAGAATTTCTTTTTACAGCCATAGTTTATCCAAAGTAAGAAAAGTAAGTAAGAAAACTGGCATTTTAGTTTAGCTTTGACCATTGTATCTCTGATTATTATTATTATTAATGTATATCCATGAAAATTTAATAAAAATGTATTTTTAAAAGAAGTTAAAAAAAATGAGCTTAATTTGCTTTTTTTGTAGAGGTGGTACAGCTCTGTTACTCATGAGCTCCACAGACCTTAAGACCTAAAGACAATTTGAGTGTTTTCCTATTCCTTATTTAAGTTGTTGCAAGAACAACAAAATTAGCTTTACTGTTTTATGACTGCAAATTTTTGTCTTGTACTTGAGCTTTCAGCAGTAAACAGAAAAATAAATGCATCAGTCTAAAAACTTAAGCTCTGACTGGTGACATTAACAGCTGTTGCCAACCGTTCTTGGCAAATACTTTCAATCCAAGACATAGCTGATGAGTTAGATCTGACGGTGCAAAGAAAAGAATGATGGAGCTTTCAGGGTTACTCCTGTCAGGTCAGCTCACACGGTCACTTGTTTAACTGTAAAACAAAATTTTGTCCAGGGCGATGTTAAGTGTTTAATTATAGCTGTGTTGCACGAAGCAGCAATATAGTGGGAGAGAAACAACATTACAACACTTATGTTACTGAAGTGATAACATTGTTCTGAGGAGAGGCCAGCACAGCATGGCATTTTAAGACCACAATGTAGCTTCCCTTCTACACATAAACACTGTCAACGGAGTCATCGATTTTTTTCACCCTGGCAGGGAATCTTAAAATGTGCCTTACCAGTGATATAACATACCCTTTGCATTCACAGAGATGAGAAAAGCACAGAAGCTTACAAGTTAAAAAGCAGTGGCCCAAGTGTGGACATGGCAAAGGTTTCTAACAACTCTTCCTATACAAAACTGTGGGGGTGAAAGACTACTTAGCATTGAGCATTTAATTCTAGAGAGGCAAGTGAGAAGAAAACACCAGCGTTTTGTGCTGTGTACCGATAGCAGGGTAACAAATGGCTCTTCAGTTGCTGTGTGAGACAGAGCATGTGAACCCAAGTTTTTTTTGTCAAGTCTCGCTTTTGACACCAATGAGGTAGATTTATTTATAAGTTAATAAAGATTGGGGTTGAGGCTTCTCTGTGCTGAGCCTCATTACAACCTTTTGTCAAATTTGAACTTTCAGTTCACAAGAACAAACGGATTTATATCGTACAACAAATTGTTTAAAATCTTCCAGGCTTGTGATTAACCAATAATTTTTTCATGCACTAATAAAAGTATATATTCTAGTGACCAAAACTTTAAGACAAGAGATCAATAAATGCGATACATATCATTTTACATATAAATTTAAGGTGCATGTTTTTGGCCAAGACAGCCTTTTTTTGTTCCACTAAGGATACCAAACTCTTCAATTCATTTCAGCCTATGATTAAATGTAGAATTTCTGTATCATAAAATGTTAAGCCTCTTTGGAGATTAATATCAAATAAACACTTATTGCTTGAACAGGGTGAATGTTTCAGTTAGTTGCAGCTGGCATCAGTTTGAGGTGTTGAGTGGCTCCCAGCTGAAGCTCATCCTCCATCGTTTTGTCCGCGTGGATTAAAGCTCAGCTCACACTTCAGCTCAGTTTGCTGTCTGTTCTCGATCTGGTCACCTCTAATCGCAGTGGTTTTTAAGTTGTGCATTTTAAAAACATTTCTTCAGTCCTATTTTGATTCCAAATAAACAGCTTCAATTTCTCTGTTCCAAAATAAAGTAAATTCACTGCTATCCTAACCCCTTAAAAGATGAAAAAATAAGATTAATGTTTTATGATTTTTTTCGTGTGTATTTTAAAAAGGATATGTCTTTAACATAGATTATTTAGTCATGTGTATTTAACTTTTGCTAAGTTATGAGTTCAGACTATTTAATGCAATGAATCCGAAGATTTGTGGACAAAACTGCTTACAAGTTAAATGCGGTGTTGACTTTACCCTAAGGGAGAGAGCCTCGTACATGTGTAGTTTCTCTTCTCATAGGCCTTCATGAGTTCCACTTGCAGAGCGGCAACGCTTCATCTTTGCAGGCCTGCAATAATCAGTCACTAGCTGTGTGTAAAGGGTCGTATGGATCAAAGTGTTGTATGTTGAGGGAACATCCCAGGCTTTTTGTCTATTGACTAACAACAAAAATGTTAAAAACAGGTAAACAAAAAAAGTTTAACATGCTGAATCTTCTCAGCCTCCAAAGTTTTCTCAAGCCACAGCTACTGATGGAAGGCTGCGTTGTGTGAAGCAGGCCATTAACTGTACTCAGACTGTCTGCCTCAGGCTTTATGAGCACATCATGCTTCAACATTTGCAGCTTCCTGCTTTAGAAGGCTGCTGTGTAAAAATGACTTTCAGATAGAGTAGTGCAGGAACGAGCCCTGAATCCCAAAATAGAGTAAGCATTTCAGCATGTCTGGTTCCCATGTCCCAAATTCAGGATTTTAGAATAACTTTTGAGATGAGTACTGAAATAAGGTTGGTGAAGAGCTTTGCCTAAAGTATGATAGTGCAACATCCTTTTTTACATAACTTTTTGCCATTGGTCACTGGAGATCTCTCCTCTCTTTGCATCCAAAAAATTGCAAAAAAGAGTAATATTCAGGAATCTTTCAAATCGGTTAACTCCAATAAAATAATAAAATAAAAAAAGAGGCTGTTTTGAACATTACTTAGAGGACATAAGTATTGTTTATGCCCTTGTTTCAAATTATTTTCAAAATGTTTGGGTCTATAGAAAAACAGGCTGGATGTTATAAAGATGCAAGGCTGTCAGGACCCCCAGGGAAGTCTGACTCTGGGATAGGCCCTGCTGAAAAAGGCCTTGTTGGAGGGCTGTTTGACAGATGACCAAGATGAGCAGGTGCTGGAAAACAAAGGGTGAAGTTTGCCCGCTCCAACAGTTGATCACCTCTGCAGACATTCAGGAGTTGGAGCTCATGGAGATGTAAACTAGGATAAAGCCGGGGCCATCAGGACCCCTGGAGAGCAGGAAGCTGCCTGTAAGATGTCACAGAAGTTATTTCTGAAGTGATTCTGACTGATAGATAAGCAGGCTGTAAACTTTTCCCACAGTACTGCCAGCTGTGAGGGTTTTCTGTCACTATTACAAATTTAATTCATAAAAAATGAACTTGTCTTCCTTTGTCTGTCTGTTTTTTTAAGCCAAGCTGTAATGTTATAAGACTGAGAGTGATCACAAATGGGTCATGGTTTTAAGAGAGGGTGAAACAAAAGTCTTCCTCTGTGAACCAAGTGTGAGGCAGCCACACTGGTTTGTAAAAAAAAAAAAAAAACTAGTTGAGCCACTGATGTGTCATTTGTAGTACATTATTGGATATATAGTTGTTATTATAGTGACAAATATTATAGAACACTCTGAAACTTATGTTTGTTTAATGAGTCTGAAAACAGAAAGGAGACATTCAAGTTTTTTACAGTCAATCAAAAATCAGGTTTATTGAAAACAAGGACAATTAACTGATTATAAATTAAAATCATATCACCATGAATACAATCTGATTTATTAAGTATCATTAAAATTATTAAATATATCTTAACTTTAATAAGTGACATTTAATTTTCCAAACATGAGTTTCTACAAAGGTCACATTTAAGAATTAGCCATTTTAAAGCAACAGAAAGTTTTGACAAAAACTACATTTATGATTAAATGTATCAGGGAAATTATTCCTTTGAAAACACTTCAATTTTGTATATTCTTGTGTAAGCTTTTTGCTCTGTTCTGATGCAAAACATGACTGAGAGAGCACACAGAGTTCATGTTCACTGATGTCTTAAATATCTAATTATATTTCAGGCGGGGGGTGTTCTTCTGTTACATTTTTGGGGTCAAATATTTTATGCAATATTAATATAAACTAAAAATGCCCCAGGTCTCATCTTTTTTGCATGACTCAGACAAGTGTGCTCAAAATACTCAGTACTCTTCCTCCTGTCTCACAGCCCCTTAAATGGACTAAGGTGTGACTGATGGCAGCCATGACAGATGACCTTCATGACCTGAGCTGAACATGCAACCCCCCACCATGATGGAGATTCTTCCAATTCCTGAAAAAAAACTGTTCAATTACAATGTAATGACTTATCAAAGGTAATAATAATAATAATAATAATAATAATAATAATAATAATAATAATAATAATAATAATAATAATTAACAATTCAGTAACATTCTCCCTTTTGATGATTTATCATCCCTCTGTGTCTAATAATCATCAGAACGGATGAGTTATTCCAAACGTTACCCCTCTATGGTAGGACCAAATTCAGAGATGAGCTTTTTTAATTACAGACTGTACATTTGTTTGTATCACCTTAAAAATATCAATGCCTATACAAAGAAAATCAGTTTATAATGACGACACACAACTCGTGACTTTTCTGAGCCAGTCAGTCTTTTTTAAAAAATAAAGTTAGAGCTTCAATGTGGACAGAAACAATCTGTTTATTATGAAACAGCATTTATAGCTCCTTTTTACACAAATAAAATATGCAATTTAAAAATCACAGTACATCTTTCATATAAATCCAGCCTCATATCATATGGAAATGGAAATGAAACACATTGTGCAGTTTTGTTAGTCTCTTAAGTCATTTAGGAATATGTAGACCATAGCTCATGATCTAGCAGCTCAAGTGTTCAACACACTCACAGATAAAGGGCCTCTGACGAGAAAAGAAGAGACTCTTCCTCTCATCCTTCCACTCACAATCCCTCTTTTTCTCCTTCATCCTTAAGACTCATACTTCTATGGTCTAGTTTCCTTCCTTCAAAAATATTCTTAGGAAAATGAGACCAAGGGTTTATCAATGGAAGTATAAGTGAACAGTTTATCTCATTTTTTTTTTGTTGACGGAGTCTTTTGGCACCAGCATCAGTGAGACACAAACGGCAGAATTATGAAGCATGCATAGAGCAGCAGGCAACTCAAGGATAAGCAGCTTTTGGAACTCCATAATATCACTATTATCAAGCCTAAGAATCTCTTCAACCCCACCCAAGGAGGCCTCGGACCATTAAAAGGAGCACCTAACGTCACTCACCTGCTCCTGTTCTCTGTGTTTTTTCTATCAGCTGGTGGGGAGTGGAGAGAGTTAAAAAAAAGGCCCAAAGCATGTGTTGAATGGACCTCCCCTAGTGTGGCACTTCCAGGTCATGTGACTACTCAGAGCAAAGGGGCGGCAGTGTAAAGTGTCCATAACTCTTCATTCATCCCATGCTTACAAACGTACAGAGGGCACAGGCTGCGGTTCAGCCTCTTGTCTACGGACACACTGGCAAGTGACTGCAAGAGCTGAGGGGCAAACCCCGAAACTCTCAGACGACCAACCCTTCCCCTGATCCTCCGTCATTCATTATAGTCATCAAAGGCTGTTTTCACCAAAAGTGCAGTAAAAAGACACGAATTTGTCAAAGGGTGCAGTGGCAGGACTGCTATGCCTCTTAATAACAAGACAGTGCAGGCAGTCACAACATGAAATCAAACGGCCTCAACATAAATGCGAACGTCCACAGCAAAAATAAACCATCTGCCCTTGTGACGTGGCTGTTTGTATTCGAATTTTGACTGTATGCATTGATGATGTGGGATTTTGCATTTGTGTTTTGCCAGTGTATATACTGTTTATATATTGTGGCAATTTGTGTTTATGTTGTGGTTGTTTTCATTCGAGTTGCTGCTGTTTGCATTTGTGTCTTGACTGTTTGGATTCATGTTGTGGCTATTTTGATTAATGTTGCAACTGTCTGCAAACAGTGTGCAACACAAATGCAATTATGTTGTGACTGTTAGCCTTAATGTTATTAGTTTCAATTTGTTTTATAGCAATCTGTATTTGTGTTGTGGCTCGCTGCATTCATGTTTTGACTACTTGTATTTGTGTTTTGACAGTTAATATACTATACATTATTGCATTTGCATTTATGTTGTAAATGTTTTCACTTGTGTTTTAGCAGTTTACTTTCACAATGTGTCTGTTTGCAATCATGTCATTATTAGCATCGACAACTGTTTGTTTTTGCTTTATAGCAGTTTGCATTTGTGTTGTGGCTTATTGGATTCCTGTTAGGCTGTCTGTATTTGTGTGTTGGCTATTTGTAATTGTGTTAAAGCAGTCTGCACTTATGCTGTAGCCGTATGTATTCGCTGTGTGGCTGTTTGCATTTTTATTTTGACAGTTTACAAGAAGTGTATACTTTGGCATTTTGAATTGGTGTTGTAAACATTTTCATTTGTGGTGCTGCTCTTTGCATTCATGTTGTAGCTGTTTGCATTTGTGTCTTGACTGTTTAGATGTATGTTTGGCTATTTTTTATGATGCTGTAACTGTGTGCATTTGTGTTTTACCAGTTTGCATTCATGTTGTGACTGCATTTATTATGTGACTGTTTGCCTTCATCTTATAACTGTTTTCATTTATTTTTGAGGAATTTGTGTTGTGGCTTATTGCATTCATGTTTACGCAGACTGCATTAGTGCAGCTGTTTGCACGTATGCTGTAGCTTATTGATTCATGTTGTGACTGCTTGCATATGGGTTTTGATAGTTTACCTATTGTTTATTTTGTAGTATTTCAGGTTTGTGTTTTAAACATTTCCATTTGTGTTTAGCAGTTTGCATTCATGTTGTGAATGAATGCATTCGTGCCTTGGCTGTTTGGATTTATGTTGTGGCTATTTTGATTAATGTTGTTACTGTGTGCATAAGCGTTGTAGCAGTGGCTGTTTTACATTCATGTTGTGATCGTTAGCTTTTACGTTTTGACTGTTTCCATTAGTGTTGTGACTGTTTTCATTTGTGTGTTGGCTATTTATATTTATGTTGTGGCTGTCTACATTTGTCATGCAGCTGTTCACTTGCTTGCTTTCATGTGTCAATTGCTTGTGTGTCTGACTTGTCTTGTGATTGTGTTGCACTAATTAGAGCTAAAGAAGATGTTGGATATACATGTCTTCACACCTCTTTTAAACTTCCTTCAATGCCTTTCTGTCTCTTTTGAGACACTTCAAATGCCTCTAAATTCTGGAAAACGCTTAAATTCTTTTTTTTGCAAGCAATGCCAGTTGTAGTTAAAACAAAGATGCACTGGGCTTTGGTCCTCAGGGGTGGTGACTTGGGTCAAACTCCGTCCCTCGGTATGCCATTCCCTATTCTCTCTGACTAGTTTCCTACTCTAGCCACCATCTTGTCCTCTTAAATAAAAAACATAAAAGTTAAAAGAAAAAGATTTTTCAAGACATTTAGTCCATATTATCGTCCTCCTCAATTAAAGTTGAAACACAGTTGTACATGTAATCAAAGAGAGCACTGGCACTATATCGTCACACACTATGAATATAAATGTGCAAAAATATAAGCAATAAGCTATAAACACAGAAGGCAGCTGTGACAAATGTATGACATGCTGTGAGGCGTGGGCATCTCATTCTGCTCCCCTCATCCCTCTTCGTTTTACCTCCCCCAACACTCTATTGGGAAGGGCTAAGCTGCCAGGAGAGGCGTCGAGGAAAGTTATTAAGGAAATATAAACTGGGACACAATGACAGGGACCTGCTGACCTCAAGTTCATCATATCGGGGTCATTCCGTGACGAAAACTTTCTCAAGTCCCTCAAACATAATGTTCACACAGAGGTCTAAATGAGTTAAGGGTCTCAGGGACTTCAGGACTCTGACTGGATGTTGGAAATCTTGTCAATGGACTGAAGTAGCTGAGAGACCAGATGGAGCGTCTCTGCTTCTCCCAAAAGCTGACTGCAGACAGACAGAACAACAGACAGTAACAAGTTAAGTAAAGTCAAAATGTTTTCATACATCACATTTAAAAACAACACTTGTTGACCTGAGTGCTGTACAACCACAAAGAGACAAACAAAAGAGCCACCATAAAGCATAAAACTGACAAACTAAAATGGCCAAACGGAACAAGAAAGCACAAAGGCTAAGGGCAAACAAGAAAAAAACTAAAACCATAAAACCCAATATGATAATAAAACAATCTGAAACTGTTTGAAAGATGTTAAAATAAAATAAATCAGAAGGCTTGGGTTAGTTTAATTGAAGGCCAAAAAGGAGACATGGGTCTTTAGCAGTGACTTGAATGTGCTGAGGGATTGAGCAGATCTTATACGGAGAGGGAGCGAGTTTCAAAGCCTGGAGCAGCCAGGCAGCAAAGCTCGGTCTCCTTTGGTTCTGACATTACATCTAGGAACGTACCAAAAGCAGTTGGTTGGATGATCTGAGAGATCTAGCTGGAGTGTAGAGGTGAACCAGATCGAATAGGTATGGCGGGGGTAACTGTCAAGGTGTTTGAAATATTTTTCATTCAAATACCTGCTGTTCATATGGATCCCTTCTCCAATTCGGCCTTCAAAGTTCTTGTTTGAATATTTGCTACTACCACCAAGATCAGCATTTGTTATCACCATATTTGCTCAAACTAAATTTGGGCTTACTATTTCTAAAACGCTGTGAAGGACATTACACACTGAACCAAACTTAAAGCTCCTGTGAGGGCTTTCAAATCAGATGGGTTTGCAAAACAAATTCAAATGATTATAAAATTATCTTCATACGCTACAAAAGTAAACAATAACATCAGCATATAGATGACTCTCACTACACTGTTATTTGTAAAGTATTAATTTAGCACCAGTATTTGGGACCCCCCCTTCACATGTCATCAGTTTTTTCCCCCTTGTGCTTTCAGTAGACCATAACCAACCAGTAGACATGGAGCATTAGCATGCTAATAGTGTAACACAAGCACAAAAACACTGACCGGATAGAGGAGTGGGCAAGGCTTGCAGACTTGTTAAGATACTCGGACGCCACCTGAGCATTGTGTCTCATCGTCATGACAACTTCTGACTCTGCTGCTTTCAGACTTTCATTCTCTGACCGCAAAGACTCAGCCTCTGCCTGAAACAGATACATCTATTGATGAACAATACATATCATAAAAAAACAATTTTTTACTTCTTTGTGTCAGTAATTTTTTATTCCTTGTGTATGTAGTAAATCTCCACATAAATGTGTAAAAATATATTTCATTTTAAGTTCCGTCTTATTTCATTCTTTATCTTTTAATTGCTGCTTTGATATAATTTCCTCTGACCCTGATCAGGTCTTTGTCTAAAACATTAAATGAAAAAAGATCTTACAAAAACTGACCTGCAGTTGCTGCAGCTCCACCTTGAGTTTGGAAATGCTGCTCTCTGCTTTCACTGCTCGCTTCTGTGACGGACAAGGAAGCACTCTTAGCTTAAGGGTAAAAAACATCATATGGTTTAGTCTAAAAGTTAAACCTTATCTGACAAAGGCTGCTTTTCCAACACATGAACATCCTCAGGACCAAAGCCTTCTGGAGGTAACTGATACTGTTCTGCTGCAGGGACCAGAGCTGTCATCAGAAAAAACTAAGAAAAATACTCTTCAGCACTGAGCTTATATGAGAGTGTTGGACAAAATTATTTTTGGCAGTTTTTTTTATAGATCTAACCTAAGGACCTACCACCACCTTCTAAGTGAGGAGCCAGATATTTTCTGCTACTTGTATTTTTTAAATATTTTGCAGTTTGGACCTTAGATGACATAAAACGGTGACAACGCAAAGAGACGGGACAGAACTAACATTTAAAAAGCACACCACCGCAGGGGCAATGAGAAGACTTGCATGCATGTCTTGATTTCCTGTGATGCCAGGCAAATCAGGGTTTTTGGGGGGGGTTCTCAAGAAATAAACACATCACAGGAATTTCAGCTTATCCTGAAAAATGTATAAATATGTTGAAATCCAAATAGCACAACCAAATTTACTGCTATGGCAAAATGAAGTAAAACAAGATACAGGTCTTTGAGTCACCTGAGGGCTTTCAAAGGCACTGTTTAGATATTTACACCCTTGTGATGTTTGGCTCTCAATGTTAACGACACAGAGGTGGAGTGGGGGGACAAGTTGACCCCCATTTTTATAACCGTCAGAGGCAGTATTCCTGCTCCCAGTGTACTTTACCAAATGGGCCAAAGGGAAGTTCTGCTGCCATTACGGCCGAGGACATTCAAATTAATTCCATTAGGGCATGATATTGAAGTTATACCACAGTGTTCACAGGAGACATTTACAAACAGCTCTGTGCTCCCCCACTTGCTTCACATGCTCCCTTCTCACCTTTATTAGGCTTCTGATACAACCTCTGAATAAAGAACAAATAGGGGAACATCTCATCTCCACATTCATACTCTAAGACTTTTAAAATGAGGGCAAAAAGTCACAGGGATGTAAATATTAAAGCTTCAAACTGCTTAGTGATCAAGGCCAGTATCAGAAGGAAAACAGAGGAGAGGAAGAGCGCACACAGATCCAGCTGAGGAGGACAGGGCTTGTATGAGAAACTTCACACTCTATCACGCTCTTCTGAAGTCATATGGTGCACTCCACTTACATCAGAACTGGGAAGAGGGGAGTGGGGATTACATCACAAATCAGCCAGACACATTCCAGTAACGGGCTGGTACAGACGGGGTATATAAGGGACATCTGACTTCGAAATGGGAAATTCCGACCAAAGGGCGTGTTCCCAAAGAAGTTATCTTTTTTTTTTTATTACTTTTTATTGTTGTTTTTGAGAAAACATAACACAAATGCAAACAATGACAGAACAAACAACAGGAGGAGGAGGATCCATCTCTCAAGCAACATTTAGACCACACAGATGACAGTATGCTCGTATAACCATACTTGTTCCCTCCTTTGCAATAAAGTTTGAAGACATGCCCCCCATATGAGGCATGTTGTCACTATACAAAATCAGGGGTTATAGTTAAAATGTAGGTGAGCCATTTTTACTAAATTTCAGCAAAGTTTTCAATCTTACATCTCAGTTTAAATGTGATGCTCCCCATAATGTGTATACTGTAAAAAACATAAATCCAATCATTTATAGTAGGTATGTCTCTTTTCAGCCATTTTCACCAAAGAAGTTATCTTATTAGGAACTCTGACTATCCCAGTTCAGAGATCAACTGGAACGCATCAGAATTGCACTGTGAACTGATACCAATATCATGCCCACACAGGATTCATGTGAATTTCATGAGGCTTACTGTCAGCTGAGCTTTGTTACAGCACTTTAGCATCAATTCACAGTGAAACGAGATTTAGACCCTTCACTGCATTTTGTTATGTCAGGCACACATTCAGTATCCACTGATACTGCCCTCTGCAACCCACTTCTGGGGTCATGACCCACCAGTTGAGAACCACTGGTTCAGAAGTGTTCCTTAAACTGTGACCACTAGGTGTACATGTCAGAAACAGCTCCCAGGATAACCCACCCAGTATGTATTTCCAGTTTCGCAGTAAAACATACCGTCATCAGGTGGAGGTTCTGCTCCACAGAGTGAACCATGCTCTCTAGATCCTGAGCCTCTCTCTCCTCCTGACGCCTCCTCTGGAGCAGCTCCTCAGATAGCTCCAACACCCTGTCAGTGAGAACAGAGGGATCAAAGCATGATGGGTAAATACTCACAGTGTTGGGGTTGGTATTGTTGTGTCATCACTTGGTTCTCACCTGCAGTCATTGGCGTCCAATTTCTTTTGAAGCTCCCTGATCGTTCTCCTCAAGGACATGTTTTCCTCCTTCAACTGCAACACACAAAGTTATGTTTACATCATTTTAGAGGACAGAGATTTACTTCAAGGCCAATAAAACTGGATTTTTGTCTGAAATAAGTGAAACATCAAAAAAAGTGTAAAACCTGTTGGATTTGACTCATCCTGCCGCTCTTCCTCCTGCAGGATGTGACTGGTTCAGCAATAGAGGTCTCATCGTCTCCTTCATAGTTCTCTCCCCCTCCTTTCTGCTGGACCTCAGGTTTTGATGAGAACCTGATTTATTTTAAAATGTGCAGAATTACATTTAGCTGCTTCAGTAACCGGTTTTGTGATCAACATCAGCTTCAACAAAGTCGTTTTAATCCAGAAATTATGCAACAAATACCACCGAGAAATTGTTCAGGCAATTTTTAAAAGTGTTTCTCAACACACTGGGATGGTTTTAAATGGCCCATTTTTCTATCTAATCCATGTGATAGAGTACTTCGAAGCACAAGACAAAAAGTCTGCACTATCATGAATTCTCATCCTCCCCCTGTTTACAGCACCAGTAGATGCCTGAAACTGCTTGTTCCCCCAAGCCCCCACTGAATCGACTGTGTGAGGTCCTACCATTGTTTCATCAGCAGTTTAAGCTCATTGGCAAGATCAGTGCAATATGTGGATTTTAGATAAAATGCAGAGACGTGAAAACATGGAACTGGGCAGCGCTGAACTGACAATTTACCACAAACCAGACCAATCAACCAGTCCCAGAAGACTGGGCCCACACGGGGAAGGGGCCTGTAAGTGGCAGGAGCTTGAACAGAACATTTTAGACAGAGAGAGAATCCTGCTGGATCAGAAGTACTCAGTATGTGAAAACTAGAAGGTTTTTTTCTTCCCAAACACAAGTGATTGTGAACATACTGTAGCAATCATCAAAATCAAATACGAACCTTTGTTAAGGCAAAGTATGGGCTGTTTAAAGCATACAAAAGTCTTATGGCTGTACTCTCTGATCTTTCTAGCTCTCCATTAAAATGGTGAGCTGATGGCAAATGCACCAAATGGAAAGCTTCACAAAAAGGCATCTGCATATTTAATTTATGTTATTGACAGCTTATTTAGTTAAAGTTAAGTCACCATTTAACAGGGTTGTGTTCTTAAACAAAACACCACCATTTACAACTATAAATGTTACCCAGCCTGTGCTTCTGTTGCAAATGAGATGCTGCTCTGAAATATGCAACATGTTATGCTGCACAGCGTGATTAGAAAGTATTGAACACTGACATTTTTGTGCATCCACTGAGTATTGGGAGATAACAGTTGTTGAATATGTAGATTACAGGTTACTGCAAGAACAAGATCATTTATTCAACACTGGTATCTGGTAAGTACCGTGGCTCTTTCACAATCTAACCAGGGGTGGGACAGACTTGTGATGTCAGATGTAAAGGTCAGTGGCATTGATTCAATAGATGGACTTAGCTTTTATATCATAGGGCTCCTGATAAACTGAACTGAGACTTGTCTTTAAGTTTTGATTGAAAAAACTCTCATAAGAGTCTCTTACAAACATATGAATGAGTTCAGGTGTTGCCTGCCTGAAGTATTCTAGACATTTTTTTAAAGAGCATGTGTGAAAACAGCTCTGTTGCTCCAACCTCTTGTCCAGTGGTCACTTCTGGCTCTCCAAAAACACAACAGCTACAGCAATAATGCAAAACTCCAGGCTACAAATCAGTGCTCAGTTTCATTGTTGGTGCATCTAATATTTATGTTGAGTTGATACAAAAAGCAGCTTATATTCTGAATTCAAGGAGATTAACCTCAATTTGATGTGAATAGTCAAAAACAAGTTAAGAATCCTTCTGTCTGGACAAATTGTCCACCACAGGACAGAATGTTGAGCCAGCAGTATCAGAAGAGTTTATCCTCTGAAAGCAGGACGATTGTCACAGTTTAAATCATTTAACACATAGTATGTAAAAATCAGCAGTCACTCAACCAATGTAGCTCTGCTCACCTACAAGGTTTACGTCTTCTTTAAACGCAGGACTTGATTTAACAAAAATGACACTTTATTCTGCGTATTTACTACATGGCCAATACACATTTTTGTTTTTTTGTGGAGGATTTTCACATAATAGGGTAGAATAGGGTAGAATTTTAGTTGTTAGTGAATTTCCAAGTTTGTGTTCCAGGTGATGCCAGAATTCTTCACAAGTAGCTCATAGTAAGGACCAGTGTGTCCACTTTTAAGAGCTTTTCTCCCTTATTATGTGAAATTCATTCACAAAACTGAAATGTAGGGTTTGCCTTTAGTGAATACATCTCAACGTGTCCTGAAGAGTCCTTCATCTGTAACAAAAGGTTCACAGAACAGGGCATAGGAGATGATAGTGGGGTTTCACTCAGGTTAGAAATGTCTAGTTTGGACACACCATCACAGGAGCTGTGGGATGGACTCAGCAGCCAGAGTACAGTCTTTTCTATAACTGATAAGCATCCAAAACATGAACAGAGGGCAAGAATAATTGTATTTAGTATAAGGCCCTGCTTCATCATGTTGTAGTTTTTGGCTTACTATCAAGTGTTTCCTCAGCAACACTTTACATGCCATGTCTGTCATAGCAACTCAGTTACTGCCATTAGACACAACCAGACACACCCGTTACAACTATAAAAACTGTTGGAAAAAACTAATGTACTGTCAGTGCTCAACTTTATATATAATATTTTTGTAAATGATTTAGAAATGTAATTTTCCAATTTTCAGAGCATTCTACATAATAACTCTTCAGCTTGGCTTCAACCACAAAATAATCAGCATCAGACAACACTAACCTGGTCTCCTCCTCCTCCTCTTCCTCCTCCTCTGTACAAATGGAGGAGGTGCTGTCAACACCTGACTGGAAGCTCCGCCCCCAATCCTCCTCATCTTCCTGGTTAGACAAAAAGACAGTTTGCTATTCTTTCATTATTACTTGTGTCTCCATGTTCTGCTATCCTCTCTCCAGATGGAGTGTTGATGATTGTGGACTTAGGTTTTACATGATGATGTCACTGATGACATCACCTTACCTGTGGTGCAAGAGAAGGTTCACTGAAGAGACGGCTCCTCACCTCAGGGTCAAACGTCATGTTCCCAACTTCAAACAACCTCTGATAACCACTTGACTACAGGCAGAGAGCAACAAAGAGATAAAATAAAGGCTACATACTTCTTCTGTTTTTTGAAACTCTGTAGATATCATACCTTGCTCTGTATCCGCCCATTGTCCAGAAATGGCTGCTGGTCTTGGTTTTGGTCCTGATCTGGATCCTGGTTCTTCCAGCGTAAAAACTCTTTGAAGGAGAATGGGTTCAGCTCCTCAGCATCAACCTCCTCATCTGCAAAGAGAAATCAAAATTCTGTCAACAGTGACTAGGACAGAAATGAAGATTAACATCAGTTATGTCTTTGGGTGGGGATATGGCTGTGGCAACACCTAAACTGTGTTAAATCATATGATCAAAATTTTAATTCAGAAAAAAAAATTGAACTGTGCCAAAATATCTGTAGAAATCGCCTTTGCACACCGAAAACAACAGTCGACCATTGATTAATTTGGCTATTTGGTGACTTTCACAATAAAAGTACCATTTCAACCAGAAAGAGCCTAAAGGTGGACCTGGTTTATGATGTCCTATTAATATTCACTCTGACATCAAGTTCACAATGAGGATTTAAAAAGAGTAACATTTCAAAAGACACACATGATCACAAATACTGTCAAATGATGATCTACTCATCTCTTTTGAGGTTTTTAAGGACTTTCCTCTGGAAAAAAAAATACACCAGGTAAGACCAAGAACATCCTGGAGGACTTTTTCACCTGAACAACATGAAGAACTCATCAAACTACACAAAATACAAATCTTATGAAGCTCTCAGAGAGGAGGAACTTCATCTGCTGTACTAGGTAAGAATGTCAAAATGTATTATACTTTGACATTCTCTTTAATTTTAATGGAAATTATTGAATATTAAAAAATGCAAATGCTATAAAACAAACCTCTTCTCTTATTAAACAAATGTATATAAAAACATGAGTCCATCAATATGAATGCAAAAACTAAAAAATTACACAATTCTGTTTTGTCAATGACAGAAATGCCAATAATAGTATATTGGCTTTAAATCAAACAAAATATACGTCATTGCTGTGACAAAAAAGCCTCAGACCAAGAGCCAGAAACACAATAACCTCCATGTCCTCCGCAGTATGTTTGACCATAAAATCAGCCAAACTACAGCAACCCGGCCGACCTTATCAGAGTATACACTGTAACGTTTAGCCAACTTAGAAAAGCTCAATTCATATTTTGCAGTGAATCTTACGTCAAAACTGTCTTCTTTCTTTACAGTTTCACACAGCATTATTGTAGCTGAAGCAAGCTGATAAACCACCACCAGATGAATAACCTCCCTGCGTTTATCCTTACTTTTGATATTAATATCAGAGCACTTTTGTTTTATCCACAAGACGGGACAGTAGATGGAGTTAGAAGAAGGAGAGAGATTGAACCAGGGTAGCACACTTAAAGGATGTCAACGTCTGTTGATGTAGCATGGTCGTACTCACTTGGTTACTTTGGTGAAACTTACTTAAGTACAAGTTAAAGTACCACTCTTTTAGTTTGTATACTTGAGTGAGTAAAAGGATTCAGTTTAAAATGAAGTCAACATCCTGAGTGTTGTTAGTATACTTTTTCTGTGTCAATCAAACAGGAAAACAGCTGGAGTGAGATGAGTCACAGAGTTTATACAACAGAATATAGTCACATTAACCAAATGAATATATACCTGTAACAACAAAGAGAAGAAGTTTGCCCTCTTGTACGAGAAATAAGATTCTGAATATACAAAATGCACTTAGCACTCTTTGGTACCTCCACCAAGAATGCTATGTTTTGTTAGCTTTTGGGCTGTCTGTTAGCATGATAACTCAGCTTGTTACAGACAGATCTCTTTGAAATTTCCAGGCAAAGTTGGTCATGGCATAAAAAGTAGCATGTATAAACTAAATAAATATTAAAAGTTATTGATGGTGACTACCAAGTCACTCTGATAAATATTAGATCATCAAAACTTTGTCCCTGATACATTTGTCTTACACTTCATGTGTAAAAAAGCTTAAAAACTCTAATGATACCAAACTTTATAGACATCCTGGTTCTGAACCATCAGTTATCAAGAATTGAACAAGTAATAGATCAATTTAAGGTAATATCTCAGTATTACGCATCCTGATACTAAACTTGGTTCCACATCAAGATGTTGGTATTGTTGCATTACTAGATGTTAGCGAGCTCTGATGTGATTAGCATTTTATTTCAGTTTATGATGCTGTGAGAAACGTAGTAAAGTAAAATACTCCCCACAGAAATTACTCAAGTGAAAGTAAAGTACTGACTAAAGAACCTACTGAAAAAGTACAAGTATAAAAAGAGCTACTCAGTTACAGTAGGTTGGGTAAATGCTACTTATTCCTACTCCTCCTGGCTTGGGTTAAATGTTATTCACCTTTGGTTAGGTGTAGGGTGGGTTATGGGGAGATGCCCTATTATGTAGGCCTCCCAGGCACGGGCTCACGTATTATTTTTGTTTTCAAATCCCTTTAACCCAACTTTTCAGGGCCCTCGGACAGGCCTGCCCCTTTGAACCCTAACGAGAACTCTGATGTTATCCTTTATTAATGACTGCAGACTACATGCTGGCAATGCTGAAATTATGCCAACTACTTTGTGCAGTCCTTGCAGTTTAAATGGACTTATCCTCCTCTAAGCGCCTGTCTGATGAAATAGACTTAATGTTTTTGCTCCATTCAGTTAACAAACAAATAAACAAAGGTCCTCACCAGGAGCCAGTCTAAGGGCGCCTAGGCTAAAAAGAAGTCCTTTCAGTGAAAACATAGAGTGAAAAATATATAAATTACAGAATTTGACATTTTTCTAACATGTCGACATCTTTTTAGCTCCTTCATGTTCAACACAAGTGTCTAAATCAGTCTGCTGTCTGATGTGTCTAACGGAGTTGTGGACAGCTTGTTTGATGAATAAACAATCACTAAACGGCAAAGTAATGGCCTAAAATTAAAGTGTACTGCGCTTTAGAGAATAGAAGAGAAACTCTTGGTCTCACAGCCTCAGTTCAAACAGAATGATATAAAATTAACATTAAACTGTTTTTATTGGGGAGTAAAGCACTGACCGTCTGTGATGATCAGAGTTTTTGCTGCACTTCTTTGTTTGGACATGACTTCGACAGGTGGACTGGTCGGAAGACTGGCTGCCCTCGGTTATCAGTTAGTTATTGATCATAATTTAATGATTTCGCCCTCCAGTGCGTCCCGCTCTGCATACGACGGAGAGACAAACAAACCCGGAAGTGTACCCGTCAGCCCTGGCGTCACGTGACAGATCTTCTAACTTCTTATTGGCTGGGACGGTCATGTGACACAAGAGGGGAAAAAGTGAAACGTTTCCTCTGCGATCCCGGTAAAAATCACCACGCTGCTCTCAATTTTCTGCTTCAATCTGGTTTGTTTACCCGCAGAGGCCTGGAGCAGTGAGTCTGTGTCGGTGAGTGTCGGCTTAAAGTGGATTTAGAGCCACATTTTCCTGTATTGGGTTGCTATCGAAAAGTAACTGAACAACATTTTAATATATATATCGCTAAATTCGGCTGTAATCACGAGCTGGAGTCCGAATGTAGTGATCTAGAACATTCCCAAATGGCTCCTCTAATTTATCTCCAGTTTTGAATGGAAACATCCTGCTATTAAAAAACCCCATATAAAAATCCTCTGATTTTGGCTGCACACTTTCACACGTTTTGATAAGACTGAGCGCACTTCATCATTCAGCTCTGGAATTAGCGCCTCTAATTTAATAATTAGTGTGTGCCGAATTGATGAGCCCACAATATGATACCAAATACAAGTTTCAAATTTTTCTTTCAATGGATTTTTTAGTCAAGGGGCGGGATTTGTATAAAATACAGCTGTTTTTAATACAAGGTTCGGTGTAGCAGTCTGTGCCCTTGGTTAGGTAGGCAAGGACAGAAATAAGAAAATAAGTGGTACTACAAACTACAAACTTGTAAGTCCACCTCCAATGTAAGGTTGAATCCACAGCTGCTCTAAATGAACAGCATTGCCAATTACCAAAACCATTTTATGTTTCTGTAATGGTTTAATACACCAGTATTTAGAAGCTCTTTGACCAAAATTATATTTTTAGTGATACAATATAATAATTATTGATATCCAGAAACTTTCAAATGTACTGTTTTAAAAAAAAAAAAAAACAGAAAAAATAGTAAAGCACTTTCTTATTTATTGAATAAGATGTCAGATTATAGTTATTTACTTGCATTCCTGAACAGAAACATTAGTTTTAGTGGTTGAATGTTATTATTGATTAAACTTATCAGAGAAACTCAGTGAGCCTGCTCAAGTTTGGGACTAAAAAGATTAAATCAGTTTGAAAATCCTCATTACTGTGGCAAAACGTCGAGAGTTCACTGGAAATGAAAAGCCCACATGAAAGCATTTCTTGATGCTGGGTGGTTTTCTCATTTTTACAACAGGTGGTTTAATACGTTTGTTAAGCACTGTTCAGAACATATAAGAAGAACATTTCAGCATCAAAGTCAGTAAGAATTATCTGCACCATACGTCAATGGTATCATGACAAAAGATAAAAAGAAGCAATTAAAGAGGTCACGTTGAAATTATTTACAAAAACAATTTAAATTCATCCAGTATAATTAAAAAAAAAACCAGAAGGTAAGCTTTTATATAAGCATTCAAATGCAAGCGTCAAAGTTACAGTCAAGCTTTAAAAAGTTACATACCTAAGGATAATTCATCAAAATGTTTTCAAAATAAGCAGTCATAAACAGGCAGACTTTCTACCATATTTGAAAGAACTGAGAGTTTCCACAGGATCCGGTTTTTAGAGTTTGCTTAGATTTTTAGAGCATACACTCACTGGCCACTTTATTGGGGTACCTGCTTGTCCTGAGTCAGACCCCCTTTTGCCATCAGAACTGTCTTTGTTCTTCATGTCATAAATTCAACAGGGTGTTCAAAACATTTCTTATATAGTTTTGGCCATAATGACATGAAAGCATTACTTCAGATTTGTTGACATTAGGGCTGAACAATATGGACAGAATTTCATATCTTGATTTTCATGCCAGATATCTCGATATCGATACGATGCGATACGACTATGGGTTCGGTGAAAACCAAGCATTTTTCAGAAAAATAAAAACATCATAATACAAAAGAAAGTGGAAAGTGCAGTTTTAGTGCAAGGGAAATCGATATCGTTTATATTGTTGCTTTTTGATATTAATATCTTGAAAGTTCATATCTCGATATCGATACGATAACGATATATTGTTCAGCCCTAGTCGACATCCATAATGCAAATTTCTTGTTACACCAAAACCTACATGTGCTCCATAAGATTGAGATCTGGTGACTATGAAGGCCACTGGAGTACAGTGAAGTCATAGTCGTGTTAGAGAAACCTGTTTGAGCTTTGTGACATGGCATTATATCCTGTTGGATGTTGCCCAAGACGATGGGGACACTGTGGTCATGAAGAGATGGACATGGTCAGCGTGAGTCACAGTGCATTCCCTATTCCTTACAAACAGGTGTTAAATTCAGGATCTACTTCTGGCTGCAGTGTATTAAAAGGCAAGCACAATGAAATGTGTACAGCTCATGTACTTTTAATTTTTGTTTCAGCTTATTACAATAATGTAGATATACCACTGACAACTCAAAGCACATCAAAAAAAACATTTATGCTAAAACTGTTTTTTTTTTTAATACTAAAGCTGTGTAAGAAAAACACAGTTTGCTGTGCTGGTAACCTCTTAAAAAACAGACTTTACATGAAAATAAGTAGATTCAAAATGGGTGTATTAAAAACATTAATGGACATTTTTAAACAGTTTTGAATATTTCCATGAGTACAATTTGATTAAAAT
Source organism: Cetoscarus ocellatus (assembly GCA_037902135.1). Taxonomy (NCBI): domain Eukaryota; kingdom Metazoa; phylum Chordata; class Actinopteri; order Labriformes; family Labridae; genus Cetoscarus; species Cetoscarus ocellatus. The sequence goes on from JBAMNC010000420.1 coordinate 722,684, forward strand.
GTAAAATGATTGTTTGGACACCTAATTACCAGTATCACTCATTTAACCTGCAGAGCTAGAGGATGTCTGAAGAGATGTCTCAGGAGGGGCAGCAACCCCAGTCTTCTTCCATGTCCCCGTCCCAGGCACAGGCAACCCAGTCCACCCTGTCCCCGTCCCAAGTCCAATCAATCCAGTCTCCATCTCAGCCTAAGTCCCAGTCCCAGACTGGTTCCAGTTCCTCGAGTGCACCTACCTCAGCTAGCCAGTCGTCCAGTGGCTCGGGGACACTGAGCAGCGTGGACACTATTCCTGTTACCCTAGCATCTGTCCCTGAGGAGCCTGAGGTACAGCCCTGGGGTCGCCTGCTTCCCATGGCCCCAGATTTCAGAAGCCATGGTGAGTCCACTGTTAACACCCTGAAATACTGAAAGAAAAATGATGTATGAGCAGCGACTGTTAAAAAGTCTCATTATTATTTTTAATTGCTGCTACATTTATATCTATGTTGTGCTTCAATTTGACATTAGCTCCCAATGTCAGTGGTTAAATAAGCTCAAATACTAGTCAGATCAATGTCAAATACATGCATTAAATGAATAAATTTGAAAAGCAATTAAACCTTAATTCTGATTAGTTGGTGGTATTAATGGTGTTTTCACTGCTAAATCAACTGTGCTGAACAGGCCTTCCATGATATTAGGACTGAAGACGCCAGTTTCTCAAGATTCTGTGCCCGTTCTTTTTACATTGAAATTGATCTGCTGAAATAAGATGCGTGACTTTTTTAAAATTAATATCTTATCCCAGAGCAGAACCAGATGCTGACCAAAGTAAGACTAGGAATGTATTGATGTGATGGCAAAGTTTGTCAAGAAAGACTTCTGTTTAAATGGCTGTTGAAGATGTAAGACTGGTGCTTTGAACAAGGCTGAGAAAGAAAGATGAGTGAGTGACATCAGGAATCTGTGCTATACCTGATGCTAGGTCTAAATGATGAATTTCAGGAAATCAGGGCCAATGCCGATAATGACGTTGCAGTTAATAATTAAGCTGATACTGATGCTGTTACCAATTTTTTTCTAATAAACTCTTTTGACTCAGTTCTTCCACAATGCCAATATTTTCTCTCATATCTGATCATGAAACAGATCAGAGCTGTTCAGCAGGTGATTTTTACTGCCCAATAAAAAAATAATTCTTTTGTATCAGTGGTTAAATGTACCAGATGTCAGCAACAAATTGATTTGACACAACAGATGAACATCTGAAACTGATATCTGTTCTACCGATATGAATTTGTCGATGATTGTGAAAAGGGCCCTTGTCATCTGATGCTGATTTTGAACCGTTGCTGATGTGCGTCCCTATGAATGAATTTGTTTTTTTCTTTTTATTCACAGACTGTGTAGAGGATCAGTATCTGTTTGGACGGGACTCTAAGTGCAACTACGTTCTTGATGATCCAAATGACAGAGGATCACTAAAGTATCGGATATACAGCAAAAAACACTTCAGGATATACAGAGTAAGATGCATGATGACTGAGTGCTTGACTTTTTGACCGGTTTCTTCAATAATGCTGATGATATGTCTCACTGAATTCTGTCTGTCTGCCTTTGTGTGTTTCTGTGTGTCAGGAGGGCAGCGAGGTGTTTGTGGTGGACTTCAGCAACAACGGGACGTTTATTGATGGGGTCCGGATTGGCAAAGAAAAAAAATTGCCCCTGGTTAACAATTCTGTTATCGCACTTTCAGATGTCCAAAACAAAGGTGAGAGAGACTGAAAAACTAAACCTGAACTAAAGACTGACCCTACAACTGATTTGTCAGGAGTGCTTTCTTGGGGTGCCTGCCATAATTGCTGTGGACATTCAGTCGGCTGACTGTAACAGCTTTGGGGATTAAGGATGGAAATCAAGAATTGGTTCCAGCTGAAAACCATCAACAGCTAGTTTGAAGAATAGATATAATTTGCGTTGTGTTTTACAATTCCTCTGTCGAAATGAGTGCATCACAAGGTACTAATGTTATAATCCTACAAGAGGCAGTCAGCTCTGATGCCAGCAAACAACAAAGGAGTAGAGGAAGAAAGCATGACAAATGTTAAAAAGTGGCCATCTAAATTGTTACTAAATTTTATATAGTATGATGCTAACAGTGTACCTTGCAATGTCTTTGGCCATGTGATTTCCAGTAAGGGAAGAACCACCAGCAACATGAAGAAATGAATTGTGATGAGCAATGAAATGCTGTCAACAAATAGCTTATAGAAGCCAAAATGATAATACCATTTCTAATCCTCTTTTTAATGGTCTCAGTCATTTGACCTGTAAGAAAATTGTTCTGAAATGTCTGCTCTTATGCATGGAAACTCCTCATGAACAGAGTTTGTGCAGTCCTAATATTTTTTCCAAAGTTCAAGTTTGTCAAGACCATTAAAGCGGCTGTGAAGCTAAAGATAAAAAATGCTCACCTTGCTCTGCTTACATTCAGATTGCAAAAACAGAAGCTCTACAGCTTCCCTTTTTTCTCAGATTCATCAGTAGCTGAAGACGTGTGTTAAAAAATTGACAGAAACCCCCAAAGTACAGTTAATATAATACTCACCACTAAGGGATGATCATGAGACTTTAGGATGTTTGACCTTGTCCAGAAGAAATGTTACCAGTTGATCTTGAGTCAAAGTGGAAAAGGACCTCTTTCACAATACATGTAATTTTGCCCACAGCCCAATTTTCTGTTTATTGTGTGGTATTTGTAGTACACCCAGAGACTCCCAAGAATATACCTTTAGAAAATCCAAAAGTCATCCAGGGCCTGTACTATGACCTATTTTATGATCATTGCCATAGGTGTGAGCCAGGGTGCACACTTTACCCAAAACTTACTCAAACACAAATAATAAATCATCAAATTGGGTCAAATCACCTTCACTGAAGTCTGGTGCATCTTTTGAAATCAAATGTAAAGCTAAGTATTACAATTGAAAGAAGTTATTGAATTTTAACTGGAAAAAAAGTAGTTTTTTTTATGATTTTTTCAACAAATTCAATTCTTTGGAGATGTGTCTGACCAACTTACAGTTGCTGTACACCTAAAATACTTACAAATTATTTGGCCACATATATATTCTCAAAGTGGGAAAAAAATCATCAAATTCTGAGACCGGTAAAGTTGTTCAATTAACAGGTTGGGTTACTGTGGTAGAATCAGGATACTGTTCCATATCTTGTATATCAGGGAACCTTTAAAGATTTGTTCAGAATTCATCCTTTAAGTATGATTTCTTTTAGAATTTGAATGCTAGATTCAAAACAAACATTTCACATGAAATGTTATTCATTTTAATATTGAACAGCCACAAAGGGCCTGTATATTATGCCTTTGTGATGAGATAATAATGAGCCATTGATACAAGTAAAAACCGATGCAGTTTTGGATTGTTGTAATCAGATTGTATATATCTACAATGACAGCAATACATAAACATTACTTCTGTCAATTTCTGTTTCTAGTACTTATATATACATGTAATCTGTTTTATGGCCTTCGTGTCTTTTTGCATAGCAACAGCTTGGACAATTTTAATTTGTAGACTGGAACTATAGTGAGGGAAAGGGGATCTGAGAAATCCATAAGATGTATGATTGGCTGGTTATTTCATAGAATGGAGTCTTTGAATTTGCTTGTGTATGGTTGGAGGGGTTTCTGATTTTGAAAATGTTTATAATATCCCAAATAATAGATTACAGATGCAACATGTGCACACATGCCAGAGGTTCTCTTTCCAGCAGGACAGAGGACAATAATATGCCTTCACAGGATCATCTGATGCATTCTTGTCAAATTGAATCCAAACATTGTTTTTTATTTGAGATCTGTGACGAGAATGAATCTGTCCCCTAATGAGATCAGCATCATGCTGGTAAACCCAAATCTCATAGTCACCATCATTTTTTTGATGCTCAGCAATGTAGCCAGGGGACTGTATGATTTGGTATGTACCACATGTTATGGTCTCAAGGTATTCCAGATCCACATGAGGGAACGAGATATCAGATGCTTCAAGCTTCTGCCATTCACTACGAGCTCTACGTGACATATTTGTTTTTTATTTTTCAAACCTTTCATGGAATCAAATGACCATGCTTACTAATCTTTCCCAAGCTACACTGTCAAGATGTTTTCATACAATTGCAGATATTTTGAAAAAAAAAATGATGGTATATATATATAAAACACATCAGATGATCCTGTGAAGGCATATTATTGTCTCTGTCCTGCTGGAAAGAGAACCTCTGGCATGTGTGCACATGTTGCATCTGTAATCTATTATTTGGGATATTATAAACATTTTCAAAATCAGAAACCCCTCCAACCATACACAAGCAAATTCAAAGACTCCATTCTATGAAATAACCAGCCAATCATACATCTTATGGATTTCTCAGATCCCCTTTCCCTCACTATAGTTCCAGTCTACAAATTAAAATTGTCCAAGCTGTTGCTATGCAAAAAGACACGAAGGCCATAAAACAGATTACATGTATATATAAGTACTAGAAACAGAAATTGACAGAAGTAATGTTTATGTATTGCTGTCATTGTAGATATATACAATCTGATTACAACAATCCAAAACTGCATCGGTTTTTTACTTGTATCAATGGCTCATTATTATCTCATCACAAAGGCATAATATACAGGCCCTTTGTGGCTGTTCAATATTAAAATGAATAACATTTCATGTGAAATGTTTGTTTTGAATCTAGCATTCAAATTCTAAAAGAAATCATACTTAAAGGATGAATTCTGAACAAATCTTTAAAGGTTCCCTGATATACAAGATATGGAACAGTATCCTGATTCTACCACAGTAACCCAACCTGTTAATTGAACAACTTTACCGGTCTCAGAATTTGATGATTTTTTTTCCCACTTTGAGAATATATATGTGGCCAAATAATTTGTAAGTATTTTAGGTGTACAGCAACTGTAAGTTGGTCAGACACATCTCCAAAGAATTGAATTTGTTGAAAAAATCATAAAAAAAACTACTTTTTTTCCAGTTAAAATTCAATAACTTCTTTCAATTGTAATACTTAGCTTTACATTTGATTTCAAAAGATGCACCAGACTTCAGTGAAGGTGATTTGACCCAATTTGATGATTTATTATTTGTGTTTGAGTAAGTTTTGGGGTAAAGTGTGCACCCTGGCTCACACCTATGGCAATGATCATAAAATAGGTCATAGTACAGGCCCTGGATGACTTTTGGATTTTCTAAAGGTATATTCTTGGGAGTCTCTGGGTGTACTACAAATACCACACAATAAACAGAAAATTGGGCTGTGGGCAAAATTACATGTATTGTGAAAGAGGTCCTTTAACGAAAATCCGCTGAGGCATTTTTGAGATTTGTGTTCACAAGAAGGGGCTGAGCATGATGACCTTTGGCCTGTGGTCTCCACCACAGTCCAACATATTTATGTTTTAGTCATAGAGGACAAACGTGAAGTTTTTGACTGAAATACCTCAAAATGGATCTTGAGATATCATGTTCAAATGAGAAGCATGACCACAAAGCTATTTGCATGAATTGTTGCTGAATTCTTGATTTATTGTTTTGTGCAGGTAACAGAAAAAAAGTTTTGTTTTATTTCATTGTCAGACACGACTCTGACTGGCACCCCCGACTAAAACCCGTTACATAAAACGTGACGCCTCTGGTCCTGGCTTAGCAGACGTGGAGGCCTAATAAGCTAGGTGTCACCTCATACTGTCTGTCTGTCTGCAGTCTTTGTCTACATAGACCTGATGTTGGACCACCAGTCCAGTTTGCCCAAAGAGCTGCAGAAGAAATACGTGCTGACTCGGCAGATTGGCACGTGAGTCTTACTCTGCTAATTAATGCCGTCAGACTCAAACCTCCTAACTCCATATATTCTGATTTTCATTTTTTTCATAAAACAGTTCTGTTGGTCACTTTCCAAGTTGGTGAGTGGGTTTTATAAACTTTTAACCAAATAAAAGTGCAAAAAGAAAAATCTAATCAGGACAAAACAACATTCATCCATTCAGGTGTAAAGCGATAGGAGGTTTGTGCCTGACAGCTCTGTAAAACTGGTGATGTCACTTCCTGTGCCCTGCAACATGGCTCAGTTTGTGTGTTTGTTTTTCAGAGGTGTTTGTGGTGAAGTCAAGCTGGCCTTCGAGAGAGCCACATGCAAAAAGTTTGCTGTGAAAATTATTAACAAGAAGAACTTTCAGTCTGAAGGGGTGAGTCACCTGATCTGCTCTCAGATTGGCTGAGGGCTGTTCATCTCTCATCTCCTCTCTTTCTTCACCTCTTTGGTGCCTGCAAGGTATGTAGCAGCTGTGACAAACATGGCCTTCAGAGTTATTGTTCATTTTCAGGTTTTTTTTCTTTTTGTTTTTTTTTTCATTCCAAAATGAACCCCTTTATATGACCCAGTCTTTACTTTGATCAGGCTTTTATTAAAGTATTTGCGTCAATGTAAAAAAAGCTGAAGAAGGCAGCAGTGTCTCATTAAGCCCCTACGTTTCTAAATGCAGGGGACACACAGACTCTATATACTGGCCACTGATGATGAAATCAGACAGACCCATTGACGGTTGATTAATGATAAAGGAAAACTCATTTAACACAAAAGCGTCAACACTTTGTGCATTGGAAATTGAGTCACATGACTGATATTCTGTAATGTAAATATTGCACATGTGCACACTGTAATCTTGATGGAGAAAAAAAGTGTATATTATTCATTCCTAAACTCGGGTGCCACTTGTGAACTACAACATTAACTGTGATCTGTCTTTGTCCAATGACAGACTGCGACAAGGAACGCCCAGACAGAAATTGAGATCCTCCAAAGAATAGACCATGTAAGTCTGACACCAAAGAGGACAAATCGCTCTGCATACCAACTCATTGTTATCAAATTCCAAATATATTTTCTCATCTTTCCTTATATCCCCCGTCTTATCTCCTCTCCTTGTTGTATGCCCTTGACCCCTCTGCTTTCTGCTGTTTCCTCCCTGTCTGCTTTCTTCTGTCTCCTCACTATTTCATTGCCTTCTCTTCTGCTTTTCTGCTCTTACATTGTTGTCTTATTTTCTCTTTTTACCTTTGATTCTCTCCCATTTTGCCTCCTCTCTTTGCATTTTGCTTACTTTTATCTTCTTTGTTCCCTTTCTCCTGTTATCTCTTGTGTTTCCCCTCCTTGTCTACTTTCTCTCCTCTCAATCTTTTCGCCTGCCCCCTGCCTTTTATTCATTTCTTCTCTTGTTTTCATCTCTTCTCCACTGCTTTGTCATCACTGT